>JARHVA010006590.1:0-40000 GCA_037957365.1 Torreya grandis | reverse complement strand
CCTTAAATATGTAATTACTATGGAATGATCCAATTACAATGATCAATATTGCTTCATATGAACCTATACATTAAGTATGAATTATATAAATGAATAATTTAGATTTCTTAACCACCATTGAATATGTACCACTAAAATCACCTATTTTTTTCTACTCTAGAAAAGTACAATTATATTACCAAATATCATATATTGATCTAAACACCTTCTCGACATTAGATGAGAGATGAGAAGTCTATGAAACACAACATCCACAACTATATCCACATGTTCAAAATCTAAAACAAAACACTATCATTTAATAAAATTAGAACAAAGACAGGAAAAATAAATTTATGCTAAACATCTTCCTTTCAGTTATTAGCTAACTCAATATGAATCAAAAAAATTATTAGAATATATTGTCAAATCCATCTAGACAAAAATATTCAACAAAATAATGATTCTTTGTGAATAGAAAAATAATCATTGGATTCAACAAAATACTAGGGATTATGCTTAGTTTCATCCTTTGAAGACTTATTCCTATAATTTCATTCATGAGAATAATATCCCTAACACCCACATTTTTAACATCACATAGATTTACTGTATATTTTAGATGACTTGTAACTGTTAGAACTGGCATATTAAGAAGAGACATTTGTCTAATCATGATGCAATGAAAAATTCCTATGTTGGACATAATTTTTATGTTTGGATAAATTATCATTTTCCACTTATTATGTCTCCTTCTAATTTTCCTACCTCTGTGAAACAAATATCTATTGTAGACTTACAAATTTTATTCTTTACAAATTGATGTTCATGTTAGGTTATAAATTCATAATTTGAATCATCAAATATGAATTATTAAGTTTATTATAGTGTTGAAAATTTTCCATAAAAATTTTATATTTGTAATTTAGTCCATTAGAAATAATATAAATCATCATGTCATCATCAATATTTCCTAGTATTGTATTCTTGTTTTACATTTTTTAATTTAGAAACCTATTTTGAAACATCTTCATCATCACTTAGTTTTGTGTTCAACACAATTATTAATAAATAAATAAATTATATGTAGGTTTTTTGTCATATAAGTCCTTAAGAGTTTTTTAGTATTTTTAATCTTTAGAATTAATGGATTTTATGTATACAATGACTTGTGTAGAACATGAAAACAAAATTAATGTTAGTGATTTCATATCCCATTTTTTAAATTCTAAAAATTACCATCATTTGTAGGAGTGTGGGATATTTCTCAACCAAATCCCAAATATAAATGAAATCAAAATTTTTTTCCATGTTCACACTCTAATATTTGTAATTTTTGGGTGTGAATAAACTAGATTTAGAAATGACACTAATTTTACCATGTGACATACATACAAAATAATTGAATAATATTTATATTAGGGTTTTTCGTTGAATTTAAAATATAATATTATTACAATTTGTATCTCTCTAAATAATAACTCCATAAATGTATATTTTTTATTTAAAATAGAAAAATTACACTGTCAAATAGAATGATAAAGTTTGAGAATGGAACTTGGGAATGCCCAACTTGTAAGTGTTTCATAAAAAAATTGTTACCACTTTATTTATATTGGATAATGATGAAAGGGAGTGGTGTCTATAGAGTGAGTTGTAATGAGGGAAATAATTTCCTTACTTGACTTGACTATTATAATTCTCATATTGGCAATAATTAATGGTTGAGGGATAACCCCAAGGTGAAGTATGAGCATGAAAAAGGTCTAGTTAATCCCCATAATTATTAAAAAGTGAAGGGAAATGGCTTATTTTGGACCTATTATTATGTGAAAGGCTTGAGAAGATGTATTACTTATACTAGTTATATTATCACTTGCATTGAGAATTTTTGGGAGCTTTATTATTTTAGTATGGGAGGTGATATTTTTAAGATTAATCCATCTTCTTCAGAGAAATTCCACCAGAACCCCACTATTTAGCATATCATTCAGGAGGGGGGAGTGGCCACCTTTCTTGAAGGGATGATTGGGCATGATGAAAATTTATCTTGATAATTCATTGAATCTTGGGAGGATGACTCTAGAAGGGTATACATGGGGGGAATTAACTTTGAGGTTTTGAAGGAGGTGATTAGACAGGCTACTGAGCTTCCCACCAAAGGTAAGAAAATATACCACCACAATAAGGTGCCAGACCCTAAGAAAATGGAAATATTTTTCAAGGAAAGAGAAGCAATTACTAAACTTTATTGGGGTTTCAAGCATGAGAAATTGCTAGTTTTATGGGCACAAGTCTACCTCATGATAATGAAATATTTCACCCTCAACGGTAGGGATAAGGTTTTTTATTACTACCACTTTAAAATCCTTAATCATTTCAGATATAGATTGGTTATCAAGTTTCCTTTCTTTCTTTTGTCTTCTTTGGAAAATTTGATTAAATTAACTAAGGAGAAATCGGCCAAAATCTCAGATAGTCACCCCATATATATCTATCAAGGCCTTATGCTAAGGCTATATCACTTCCATCTAGATTTATTTCCCCTTAAGCCAATTAAAGTGAGACTATTGGATGAATCCTTGACTAACCTATCTCTTACCAAGAAAAGTAAGAGCAAATATTTCAAGGGGACCCCCAAAAATCCCAAAATTTGATTGGGGGTGGCTAGTTTTATTGACTCTGACATTCCAAGAATTATCCCTCCAATTGATTATCCTACACATTCCCCTTTGTCTCTTAGTGGCAAGCCCATCCCCCTAGTTGGGAGTTAGGGAAGGTACTTATTAAAAGAGTCTAAAAAAATTGTAAGGAAGAAGTCTATGTTCACCCTAAGAAGACTAAAAATGGTCTTGAGAATGTTGGTGGTGCCATGGAGGAAGGAAAGGAGTTGACACAGGACCATAAAATGTTTGTGGATAATAGGGGAGGTAGCTTTGGTGTTCATAGATCTATCAAAATTATTGGGACCTCTTCTATTAACCCTAAATGCATTTTTTTTTAATGATTTTGATTCCTTTAAAGATGTTATTGAAAAATAAATTGATGAAACCCTCTTTGAATCATAACATGAGGTGGAAGGTACTAGCTACTTCATGAAAATGAATGAGCCCTATTTGAAGGAGATGGAAGAGGACACCAAGGATGAAAATGAATAGGAGAAGGGGAAAAACTACTCTCTATACACCAAGATAATTGAAGAGATCGAGGTTATCAAGACCAAAATGGAAAATATGAATAAGAAATGGAGGACCATGGTTGAATACACAGTCAAGGCTCTCAACCATGTGTCTACAGTTTTTGTTGTGGTGAAAGACTTTGACAATAAGGTCAAAAATATTGGTATTGAAAGTCTTGGTGAATAAAAAGGAATTTTGAAATTATTAAATAATTATGGGACATCTGAGAGTCCTTAGTTTCCTATGTTGATGCTACTTTGCTTTGTGTTTTAGCTACTATTTTAGTGTTGTGCATGCATAGTTAATGCACTGTTTCTATCTAATTTAAAACTTTTTACCTAGGGGGAAGCTTTGTAATGGGCATAGGACCCTTTTTCCTAATTTTTAATCAAAAACATTCTAAAATAAAGTGATAACAAAGTTTTTATGAAATATTTTCAAGTTGGGCAGTCCTAGGTTCCATTCTCAAACTTTATCATTTTGTTTGATAGTGTAATATTTCTATTTTTAACAAAAGGCATACATTAATGGAGATTAAATAATACATACTATTTAATATTTTAAAATAAATAAAATAAAGAATATTATTGTTTTAACTCACTTGGAAATGCACCTATAACAAATTAATTTTAATTGGAACTATCAAATATTATAACAATGTAGTTTTGGGACCCACTTTTTAAATGAAAAATATCATGCAATAGCTTTGATATTTTCATTGTACATAAGAGTGAACAAGTTATTTTTGGGTGAAAATGTCGATGATATTTTGATCGATGTGTTTCAAATCACCATTTGTGATTCATCATTATGTATTTTTCATAAGTGGAACTTTAGAATATCTTCCTTATAAAGATTTTCAAAAGTATTCAGTTATATTGAATAGTCAAATTTGATATAAATATTTCATGACCATTATATGGAAAGTGTTGGGGAGGAAAGATCCATTCAAAGAGATATTGACTGAAAATAAATTTTTATTTATTACTTAAATGTTTATGTATAATTGGTCCCAAATGAAAAATTTAATGTTCTTTTCTTTTAACTAGAAACACATATATTAATGTAGTCTTAACCCATCCAAATGCCAATGGAGTTGTTCCAACACCATATTTCCAACACCTTGTAAATATATTCTATGATATTTTATATGTCATTATATGATTTAAAAAACCTTATTTGATTATTTATGTGAAAAAAAATAGATTTTAAGTTTATTTCAGTGTTGAGCAACATGTTTAAAGTTGATTTTAGTTCCCAACAATTAATTTAAATGCCATTTGACTATTTTAATACTTTATCCTTAGTAATTTTTTATTTAAACTCTTTTTCATGAACCTTTCAACGCCTCAAGTAAATTTTTTAGAAAACATAATCATCTTCAAACATGACAAACACACTTGTAACACACTCCATTTAGGGGGAAAAAATCATTTTTGGTTGTTTTCTTCGGCTAATAATCTTCAGGGAAATGTTTTGAGACTTTTTATAATTCCCTATCACTTTTGGCTGATTTTATATCCCTTTAGTGTGATTTATTATAATTTAAACACCAATGCTTCTTTCTAGATAGTAAGTTTAATACCAATGGGAATTTTGCAGGGTTGTTTTATGTTTTTATCTATCTTCACACTCATTAAAAATAACATTATAATTTTTTTTTATAGTCTTGGATTCTTAGAAGTTATAATACCACTAATATAAAATATACAGACTAAAAACAATAAGGAACTAAATTTTTATTTAGATCAAAATGGAGCAATATATTAGTTACAATATTTATTAAAAATTCAATTTTTATAATGCTTGCATAGAGTTTCAACCACTAGGTCTAACTTCTTGTTTAACCATCTAAGGATAAAATACTAATAAAATATATATAATCATAAATGATTAATATTTATTTTTATTAAATAAAAATTTACTATATAAAATTTATTTGGATCACAAACCTAACTATCTAGTAGTTGTATGCATATATAGATATGTCATAGAATTGTAACATGATAAATGTTTTTGATAGATATCCCATTTCAATTATACTTGGATGTATCCCATACTTGTTAAAAAAATTTATCTCCATAATATCTAATGTTGTTAGAAAATTTTCAAAGTCTACTTGATTATTTAATATTTAATCTCTTCTTTTATTTATTACCTTCTCCCACTATACATCCATGGGTATCAGATCTGATAACCTATCACATATCTCTTTCATAATTTTATCTTTAATTATATTAATATATGGAAGCATGGGGCATGTATCTTATATGGATGGATGAGCCTTAAATTGGCACTAATTTTTGTGCAAAAATAGTTTGCCTTGGATAATTTTGTAAAATTACATAATTTCTGAAAGCATTCATGAAAGTGAAACCAAATTTGACCTTTTAATACATATTTTTCTCAAACCCTGAAGTGCTCAATTTTTCATTAATATGTCATATTTGACTAATTATGCATTCAATAATGATTAATAAACAAAATTAATCAAAAAGTAGAAAAAGAATGCACAAATAAAATCAACTCACGACAAGCACTTGATAACAAAGCTTGATAATGCCTATATCTCTAGGTTCACTTATAGTATGAACCAATCCATTTCGTTGAAAAGTGATTACATGGCCAGTTCCTCATGATTATTAAATAGATACTCTAATATTACACACAACTCAAATAATAGAGCTTTAGAAAGTCTTGATAAACCCATGAACATACCTTCCACCTTACTGTCATACAAATGCAATCTCACAATCTTGTGGATTTCCAATAAAGGTCTAAAAAATATAATTATAAAATGGTCTTAAAAAATCATCACAAGGATTTAAACATACTATTGAAATCATCTTGGTGTCTAGGATAATTCCCTAGTTTACACCGAGAAGTGAAAAGCTCTCCAAGTGATTCAAAACTTGGGATATATGTAGATTGGTATCTATATTGGTCATTACACAATATAGAAAGCTTCACTTTGAGGCATCAAATGACCTCAAATATAGACACTCAACATATGTTTGGAATCATCTCTTGCTCTGGCTCTTAGTTCTTTGGCTCTCAGCTCTCAGCTCTTCAACTCTTCAACACTGGCTCTTAGCTCTGGCATGAGAGCTTTGAGACTTTGGAATGAATTCACTAAATTACAATTCCAATTATAAATGATTTAAAAATAACCCCTCACCCCTTTATATACTTTAGAGAGGTCCACTTTTTCCAACTGGGATGATTATCCACAATCTTTTTTAATAAATTTCATAATAATCTCATACCCAATTTTATGGGATTTTAAATTATCTATTTAAATTGGGGTGATAATTATTACCCAATATTTGATGGAATATGTTTATCCCCATTTACTAAGGTATAATTTATAGATATTAATGACTTGGGTTAATTCATATTGCCACATCATCAAGTTTGACCATAACTTTGACTGGTCATAACTTTTGCATACAAACTCCATTTTTTGAATCGTAAAATGTGATAGAAAGATTACAATGAGATATACATCATGGAACTAGCTTTGAAATATTACATGATGATCAATTTTTTTAATTTTGACCAGATTTTACCACTTTTTTACTAGCTTTGACTAAAAATTTGACCAACTGCATAAGGAACATACAAGCTCTATTTCTAAAGTTTCACATACTATTGGAAATATCTTGATGAGCTCTATGTTGTGCCAATGATAAATATGAAATTTTATGAATTATATTTTAGAGTGAATGTGGATCTTATTAAATAAATCCTCCCTACTAAGAGGGATTTTGGTCTACCAAAAGTTGGTACCTAATTTGATCTTCTGAAATGCCAGTCAGTTCTGAAGAATTTTGATGAGTCTTTTTTCAGTCTACTTAGGCTTCATAACTGTGCCTATAACGCTTGGAAAAAATAATTGATCACATCTTTTGAATACCTTTTGTTGTTTCATGACCATCAATAGCCTCTACATATATCTAGGATGTGATGACTTCCTCTATTACATGGATTCACAAGAGCCTCTATATAGATAAGCCTAATGATCTCCTCTACTACTGCAAAATGGTCCTCTACAACATATCAAGTACAGAACCCAAGTCATAGAATAAAGATAATAGTGTAAAAATATGATTCATAAATAAAAAAATGTAAAAGGCTTAAAATAAGGCATGAGTTATATTGAATTTTGCAACTACCAATAAGGTCATAATATATAAAACTATCTACCCACTATCACATCTTGTAAGCGGTGAACTGCCAAACACTGTAACAATAAACATTGCAACTACACGAAAAGTTTGTCAATGTAAATAAAATACAATATTTTTTGTGACTGTGTCATAATATATTTCCCCAATGGGTCTTATTGATGCATCTAATCACACACATGACACAAATAGTGCATTCCAAAAATAATAGTTATTCTTAAACAAGTATTGTAAAAGAGTTGAATCCTACCCAATAACCTATGTAACTACTGTAAAATCTCCCAAGTTGACCAATGAGTTAAATTCCTTAGTAATTCAATAGGAAAATCATAAAGTTGATACTGGAGATTTCAAAAATAGAGCTCTCCCAAACATAAGTGTGAGAATTAAAAACTTTGATAATGAACCTATATCAAAGTGTTCCCATAATAGTAGCTCCAAAATTCATAAGATGGGTAAATGCTCTTTATCAACAAGGATCCAAAATTTTCTTTGCAACATAAATTCATTATCATTCCACTAATCATGATAGCATGAAATTAAGATACTATTTACTAACCCTTTTAATCAGACTCTCCTATTTAGGGTGTTTAATTTCCTTAGTGAATTTATTGAAATTTGCATGATTTGATTGAGGATTAATTTCATTAATTACCTTATCAATAGGTTTATAAACCATCTTCTTCTTACCATTACCAGGATGGTGGGATGGTTGAAGTTTCTAACACTTCTCAACTCGATGTCCACTCACGTGATAATGAGTGAAAACATCCCTCTTCTTGGGCGAGTCACCCATTTACCATTTCTTACTTTTCCAGTATGAGAATGGTCTTTAACACCTGCAAGCTATTTTAGTAAAGCCTATCTTTTCCAATAATATGTGACACAATGGTTATTCAATCCACAAATCATATAAGGAAAAGAATGAAAAGTATTTTGAATATCAAAACCAAATTTCTTAAATGGTAGAAATGAATCAGTATTCTTAGAATTCACATTCTTATCAATTATTTTTCTAGTGTAATAATGAGGAGGTGGAATCTTAATACCTCTTTTACTTGATTTCTTACACTACTCATTATTCCTTTGCAAGGAGGAATTCTACTTTGCTAGTGGCCTCAAATCTTAGTTGTTTGAAGCTTGTCCTCTTTTAGCAATGGAGGAACTCTCTCCAATATCCACTTTCTCACTATCATAACCCAATCCTGTATGGTGATATCTATGCTCTACATCTATTGGGTTAGCAATACCTTTTCCATTATTACCAAGTCCCCTTCCATCAAATCACATTTTCAATAACAATTTAGATCCAATGCCCTTAGTGTGTTTTTCAAAACTACCAAAAGCAACTTCTAAAACATCTGAAACTAAAGTGACAATAGTACTACATGATGAAAAACTTACACTACAATTATTTATCATAGTACCTACATCTGAAATGGAAGGCATTTAGTGAAGACCATGCCTCTCTTCATCGTACATCTATGCCAAGATCTCATCCTTGGCTTGCAAATTTTATTTTAAGTGGGCAATCTCCTCTTCCAACGATTAAAAATGAGCTCCTAAGAAAGCATTCTCTTCCTAGATCTATTGATTAATTACTTCAAGATCATTAAGCCTCTCTCTTTTCAAGGCTTTGCCCATGGCTTCTTATTCCCTATAAACAACCTAATTCCACAAACTATAAATGGAATAGTAACAAGGCCAAAAGTCTACAATAATACTAGAAACTAGGTTGAAAACAATTGATATCAATCCGCATAATCAAAATCTAACCCAACACACTAACTGCTCTGATACCAAACTTGATCTAAAAATTGGAACTAATTTCCTTGTAAAAATAATTTACCTTGGATACTTTTGTCAAATTACATAATTTTTTCAAAACATTCTCAGAAATGAAATTGAATTTGACCTTTTAATACATATTTATCTCAAACCTTGAAGTTATCAATTTTTCATTAATATGTCATATTTGACAAATTATGCATTCAAAAATGATTAATAAATAAAATTAATAAAAATGTGGAAAGAGAATGCATAAATAAAATCAACTCATGACAAGCACTTGATAACAGAGTTTGGTAATGCTTATGTCTTCGAGTTCACTTATAGTAATAACTAATCCATTTCCTTGAAAAGTGATTACATGGCCAATTCCTCATGATTGTCAAATGGATACTTTAATATTGCACACAACTCAAACAATAGAGCTTTGAAAAGTCTTGGTAAACCCATGAATAGACCTTCCACCTAACTATCATGTGAATGCAATCTCATAATCCTATGGATTTTTACCAAAGGTATAAAAAATGGACTTATAAAATATTCTTAAAATAATCATCATAGGGATTTCAACATATTGTTGAAATCATATTGAAGTCTAGGGCATTTCCCTAGTTTACATCGAGAAGTGAAAAGCTCTCCAAGTGTTTCAAAACTTGGGATATATGCAAATTGGTATCTATATTGGCCATTACACAATATATGAAGCTTAACTTTGAGGCATAAAAAAAACTAAAATCTAGACACTTAGCATATAGCTAGAATTATTTTTTGCTCTGGCTCTCATTTCTTCAGTTCTTGGCTCTTGATCTCGATTGTCAGCTCTTCGGCTCTGGCTCTTGGCTATGGCATGAGAGATTTGAGACTTTGGGATGAATTCATTGAATTCAAATTCCAATTATAATTCCCAATGATTTCCAAATAACCCTTCACCCCTTTATATACTTTTGGGAGGTCTAATTTTTTCAATTGGGATGATTATCCATAATCTTTTTTAATAAATTTCATAATTATCCCATACCCAATTTTTATGGGATTTTAAATTATACATTTAAAATGGGGTGATAATTATTCCAAAATATTTTATGGAATATGTTTATCCCCATTTACTAAGGTGTAATTTACAAATATTAATGACTTGGGTTGAGCCATATTGCCATGTCACTTTATTGCCACATCATTGAGTTTGACCAGAACATTGATTGGTCATAAATTTCACATACAGACTCCATTATTTGAATCATAAAATGTGACATAAAGCTTACAATGAGATATACATCATAGAACTAGCTTTAAAATATTCCATGATGGTCAATTTTTATAGTTTGACTAGCTTTTACTAGAACTTTGACCAACTGCACAAGGAGCATATGAACTCTAATTTTAATGTTCTACATACCATTGGAAAGCTCTTGATGAGATCTATGTTGTGCCAAGGATCAATATGAAATTTGATGACTTATATTTCAGATTGAAGGTGGATCCTCCTAGATCAATAAATGTTTGGTTATATTTTATTCTATATTTGGAATCATTATCATGTTGTTCCTTCTCATTATGATCTTCCACAGTCAAATTTATTCTAATTTTCCTAAATTTTTATTGTGTCTTAAAACTCTCACTACTTATATTAGATTTATTATTTTTTATCAATTGGTCATCATCTAGACCTATGAATTATTTTTTGTCCTTATCTATCATTTAGAACATGTAAATAGTACATTATTTTCCCCTTTAAAATTGTTGTAGTATTTATAAAAATTTGTTCACATCCTTTCAGTTTTTCCATTTTATATTATTTACCTCTATCATTAATTTCTTAAATGTTAGAGGTTATTTAATATCTTGTTTATTTTACCTGTCCCATCATTTATATTTTATTAATTTGTGACCTATATCATTGATTATTTTATCCTAATGATGATCTACAACAAAGTTATTTTGTTGTCTACCCATGATGCTTCAAATTCTTATCATCCACTTCTCATGAATTCACATCCCTTTCTCACCTAAGTGAACTATTCCATCTCAAAGAGGATTTTCACCATATATTTTTCTATGACTAACATTTTCACAATAATTAGGATTCATTGCATAAAATATTATCTTATTCCTCTAATGAATGAATAATATACAATATTAAAAGCTATGTATCTAGAAATAATAAATTTAAAGAATTACCCATACATATTGATATTTATTTAATGATATATTAATTGAATCATTTGGTAAAAATATTTTTAATATTTACATTTATTTCCATTTCATTAAAAGTGTAATTTTATACAATGTCAAAACAAATAGTGTTCCAATGTTTCCAACTAATCAGTTAATTATTTTTGAAATTCAAACAAAAATATTTCATATACGTCACCATATATATGGATCATCACTAATTATTTTGTAAATTTCCCTAAATTATTTTCCTCTTGTTAATAAAATGCTTTTTTCTTTTTCTATAGCTATATTTCCACATCACTTTGTATGAGTAACCATGTTGTCATCTTCTATCTTTGTAGATTTTATGTTCAACAGGAAACATAACCATTGTTATTGTTAGAAAATTAGTTCTTATGTGGGATAATATTTAAATGTGATACAATAGAGTTAAACTTATGTTATATAAAATAATAATATTAGTGTAAAGATGATATTATTACACCTATATTAGTATAGGAAGTTAGTCATATATATTATTGGTAATCTTTTATAATATATTGGTGGGTATTTTCTTAAGATCAAATATCCTTAATATGTGGAGATTGATATTATATTTGTATTGTTATTATGATGAATAAATTAATGAAAAATCAATTTAATATTATCATATAAAGATATAATAAAAGTATTATTATGTATCAGATTCATCTATGGTCTTGTCTTGATGAACAACTAGAGTACTAAGTGGTTCTTGAGTTTTATTATGGACAAATAAAATTATCCAAGCGGTAGATCTATTCTACTATTATCCATCTCAATGAAATTTGATACTTGATAAGAATGTGGATAGTATTTTTTGAATTTTATCATGTATACATTTTTTTCTACAACCACCTTTATCTTTCTAGTTATGGGTTATGACTTATCAAACATTCAATCTCTATGCATACACTCTTGGAAGCATTTTAGTATGTTTTTTCCTTCAAATGGTTATGTGTGTATTTATTCTATAAAATTACATACTTAAACATCATTCCATTATGCATAAAAAATATCTATTTTGTATATTAATCCTATGAAAAGTATGATGTGAGGAAATTAATGTTGAGCCATTCTACCTATATCATTTGTTACAAGTTTATATTGGTAGACTTGCATTTTTTAATGGTTATACTTATATGTTGTAGGTGAGACTGCTACATTAAATGCACCATTTAAGTTGATTGTGTTATTTCATTGTATTGAATTTAATTTATATTTCCCACATTTTAAATATTTTTAGGATTTACATACACTCACATATTTGTACATAAACCATACACACTCTGCCTAGTTGCTTTAATTATCATCCATAATAATTATGATCTCCATCATATTTTACATGTATCATCCTTAACCCATGTGTTATTCCTTAGCTCTATAATATGTATGCCCCATAAATATTTTTATGTATGTAATTTCATTTTATGTTAGATTTATGAAGCTCTATTGCCTTTCACATGAGCATCAAAAAATCAGTATTGCTTCCAATATCTAATACATGTGCAAAATTATATTTACATCTGGAAAATATTTAATGGTTTATCTATAATAGATAAGGTTTGGGCATAGGTGTTCCATGTTTAATGTTTGTTATCATTTATTAGTAATAATTATTTTTAATACTTTTTATAGTTCTTATTTTAGTTGTTTGATAGTGTAAAGAATTTTATTAGTATTATAATGTAGTAACTTTTGTTTTCTATCTAAAATCAAAAGTATATATAATGTAGGGAGTCACTTTGTCTAATAGCATGAAAGTGTGAGTTTTTATAGCTTGTGTGGTCATTATTATCATGGATCTATAGTCAATTAAAATGTAAATAAATTTTTAATGGTAGATAGTGTGTCCTTATCTAGAGTAAATTTCCAAAAAAAAGTGTTTAATATGAATCAAGGAAAGCGTCAATATTGAATAAAAAATTATGTGTCACTATTAATCATTAAATGTTATAAATTCACATTATATGGATGTATTATTAGGTGATCCTGATATAATTGTGTTTAATGTATAGGATTTTGTTATCCCAAAAAATATGAAAATGAGCTTCATGACCAAAAATTATAAGTGGGAAACATCCAGACAGAGGTCAAAGGTAACAAAGAAAGAAGGCTATATATCACCTCTCATTAGCCACTAATGATGGAGATGCATAATACTTTAGTGCCATGAGTTTTAAAATTTTCATTTTATACTATGTGGTGTGTTAAAATCAAATTATTATAATAAAAATAAATATCATATTGTGTTAAACTCTATGAAAAATGCATATTGTAAAAGATTGTCACTTTTTTATGGTAGGATAAGATTTTGAGATAAACTCAACACTGAGTACTTTGGAGTTTGTGAATATAATGGATTCAAATTTTTTTTCAAGAAAGTGGTCCAAGAAAAAAGGAATTGACTTGGGAACTACATCTTGATGATAGTTATTGGATCTTTTTTTCTAGAGAGAAGCTTTTGTAGAATATGATTATTTTCTCTAACATTCACACTAGGAGGTAATGTTATAAAATTAGTACTTAAGTGAGATAATAGTGAAATATGTTAGAAAATAATTGAAAATGTGTTATTTAAAAATATATTATTATTTCAAAAATTCAACGATTACACCTATATTAGTATGGGTGGTTAATCATGTTTATTTTTGGTGGTTTTTAAAGATAAATTGGTGGCTATTTTTTTAATATCACATCTCCTTGATATGATTATATTTGACATTATGTATACATTTTCATTATGATTAATAAATAAATGCATAATTAATTTTTTTATTGTGAAAATATCTACCAAAAGTATTAGTTATATTTTTTCCCCAGAGGTCCTTTAAAGGATGTGCCAAGGTTGTACTATGGAGACTAAAACACATTATTTGGATGAAACCATGATCTCACACCAAAGCTCATAGGGATCCATTGGAAGGTAATAAAATAAAAACACATTCATTCTTTTATTACAAATTTTAACTACATTACATAATTAGGAAATATATACCCATAAAATTCACTAAACCTTAAAACAAAAAATAAGTATAAAATAAGGCTTTTGATTCATAACAATCAAATTATACCATGAAAGGTAATATAATTATCTTATAAATGAGCCTTAAAATTATCAATAGATTTACATTTGACTATTCATCTTATAACTCTTCATTTCCACTTCTTTTTATTTCTATGGAAGTGTTGCATATAGTGGTTTCCTAATTCTATCTTTTTAACTTATAAATGAATATATTTTATTTTATTCTTAAAAATTCCATTCAGACATTATAAATATATATTATAAAATAAATTACTAAATTTATTGTAACACCTATTGATTATTTTGATTAGATTTCTTACTTTATACCAAGTGGAAATCTAACTAGGTTTATTAGGATTTGCATGATTTTTGAGATAAAAATAAATTATATTCTAAGGATGAATTTTATTTTAGTATCATAGGATAAGTCCACTCTAAATAAAATCTTATTCATCAAAAAACTTACATATTCTCAAGCATTTTGACATATTACTTAACCCTAATCACTTAGAGAATATAAGAGATGTTGGGAACCTAAGCATTAAGAAGACTAGAAATATAATCTAATTAAAATAAATTATGAAACATATATTAAAAACCAATTCATTAAAAATACTCATTTATAAAACATATAAAATCGAACACATCTGATCCATGTGTACAATTACCTTTATGTATAAATTAGTACTTGTACATTTTATATAATTTCATACACACTATAAAAATAGATACAATGTTTAAGTTTATAAAACATGTACCATTTTAATTTTTCCCAAAGGAGAGGTTAAGGGTCTTATTTATAGTGTTCCCCATTTATATATTTATGACAACTAGATCTAATTATAATTATCCAATAAATTTATGGAATATCCTCTAGATATTACAATATATGCTCAATAAATTCCACTCTATTTCATCAAAATATGTGTCTTTTATGTTTATTTAACACATAAGCTTATAAACATCATTTAATTTTGTGTTATATTATAATTTTATGTTGTATGAAACATTTGTTCATGTGTTATTTTTCAAGAGATTTCTCTCCTTCAAATCTTGAGAAATATTCCCAATATTCATGTAATTATACACACACACACTTCACTAATACTTGTGAAATACACATGTGATCCTTATAATTAATTTAAATATTAATTTTTTATTTTTTATATATAATCTTAGGGATAAAATTCCCCCAAACATAAACATTTGTCTCTCCACGTACAAGCCTTATGTGTTTATCTTACACATTTCCATCTCCACTTTCATTTGAGTCTTCAACTAGCATAACTATTAACTTTGGTGATTTTTCTTATAATATTTTATTAATAAATTCCCTTATTTATGAATCATATTTGAATTTTTTAAGTTAATGAGCCGTTACCCTCAACTCCTCTAAAAATATGATATTCTCTGAGTCTTATTTTTACTTCTTGTCCATTTACTAAAAATCTCATTTAATTAGTATCGTGTATGTCTTTATTATCTCCTATCCTTTTTCTTGTGTGTCAGTTCTTGGAATAAATTGTCCAAATAATAATTCATGGCAATGATAATGGCCTTTTATTCATTATCTTTAGAAATTACTTGTTATTAATGTGTTTTATCCTTATGATCTTTTTAATTTTCGTATTTTGTTTCCAACCTATTATTAAAAAATGTTTTTGTCTCTCCAAAATTTCAAAATGATTCTATTTTCAACTTCTTCTTGGAAAAAATAAATTTTATGAGATTATTCAACTCTAATGCTTAGTCTTCCTATTCGATGTAGGCATCTTGAATGTTCTTAACATGGATATTTAACTCGCTTGGATCTTGAGGTGTTGCATGTAAATCCATAATTTAATTAATATAAATGGAAAATTTCTCCATAATCCCCATATTTACAAATCATTTTCCCCATATATGCTTATATGTTTCACTTCAATGAGTGTGACATAGTTCTACACTTGGGTCTCAAACTCCAAAATTTCATTTATTTATTTTTGTTTAAAGTAAAGTGGGGTTTTAAATAAGGACCTTGAAATTTATAAGGATCATGTAGGTTTAGATAAAATATCCCAAAAAAATAATACAACTTCTCCAATACATCATACAAATAGCTATAATTATAAAACATCAAGAAAACAACAAAAAATAGGAAGAAATCTCAAATCAATTAACTTTTCTCCCACCAAATGATTCTTCCCAATTGTGCTTCATCCTATTATCAACTTTTTTAATATGGAAAAGAACTTGAGATTTAGGATTAACCATCTCATCCATTTGTTATTTTTCTTTCTTGGTATCTTTACTCAGTCCATCCTCTTCATATTTCCTCTTTATTAAAATCTTGATTTCATCCACATTGTTCATGAAAATTTTCATTTCCATTTTTCTATATTCCACAAGAATGCCTAAGTTTTATTTAATGATTTAAACATACTTATCCAAAATATTTACTTTGTCTTTCATTATTTTCACTTGGGTATTCACCTCTTCCATTTCCACCCTAGATAAAATAGACCTACCATCCTAATTTGAAATATTAATAGAGTCTTTTAGCTTATTGTGGTCTTTTATAAATAAGCACAATAAATCCTTATGGAGGTTTATCTCCTTAAACAATGCATCTACATTTCTTTGTTCCTTAATCTAGTCTACAATAAATTTTAGATCATCTCCAACCTCACACTTACATTTTTTGTGCAATGTTAGTGGAAATCTCGAGCTCTTCCTCTTTGGATTTCTTAAGAAGATGCAATCCCACCACCACTTATTGGATATTTTAATCAGGTACCTCAAAAGGATTGATGAGTTCATCATATTTAATCCTTACATTTTTTATCCTTGAGTTAATCCTCATGTATTTGAACCTCCTTCTCCACCTACTTACCCGTATACAAACTCCTTATAATTCTATTCTAAATATGGTAAATATTTAAACTCAAATTTCCAAAAGAGTGGGAAAGACCTATATTTTAAATTATTATGTGCTTATCAATCATAAAGATTATTATCTTATATATGGGTAGTTTTTTCTTACCTTTCATAAAATCTAGGATGAAAGAGTCCATAGAATGCATAACATAGAATGAAACACTGATAGGTAGATGATGTCTGAAGTAATTGAGGAAAGTGAAATGATATTTGTGGAAAATAATATGACTTCCTTCAAACATAATTTATTTCATAATATACTTGGTGATTTCATAATATGAATGAGGTAAATCCTCTAGTAAATAACCACATTAATACTAAGTGATCTCTTCATTGTCTATAAGGAATTTTTACTTTTTAATGTTGTAGTCCTTACTATATTTGATATATTTAAATTATTAAATATTTATCCCTATAACATGAGCTATCAAAATACTCATACACATCTATGGAAAATCCCTTGATCTTAACTATCCTTTCCTTCCAACTAGTAATATTTTTTTTTTGGAGATAAACTGATGATGACCTTCGATCCTATAAATAAACATCGATAAACCTCCTTATTAAATAATTACCCAAAATTCCTCATCCTTCATGAATTATTTCATTAACATAGGATCAATTATATTTATATTTACCTTCATTATTATGTCTCCTAAAATTCCCATGCACCTAATGAAGACTTGAGACTAGAGAGGAAAATGCTACCTCCAATTCAAAATGAAATAAAAACCTCTAGGTTTGACATCATTCTAAAATGTGTTAAGTTGGGAGGGGATTTTGTTATCATAGAACATGTTACTATGACTATTTTCATAATCATAATCACTATCTTAGATAATGATGACAAGATAAATCAAGACTCTCTTGATTAAAATGGAAGAAAAAAATCCCATCATTTTTTTGAATAATGTATTTTAAAATAGTGTATTTGGGAATTCCTTATCATATGCTTACATGTATATCCCTTCATGATTTACACTAGGATATTCCTTATCAATTTTATGAGATATAATCTCAAAAATATCTTCTTTCATAATCCAAGTCCTAAATGTTTGAGATCTTACTCCCATATTAGTTAAATAATATGCCACATAGTTACATTATCTGTATATGTGTTGAATATGAACATTTTATAAGGATTCCATGATTAATAGATATTATTGTATCATTTTAATAATAGTAAAAAAAATTTCACTCTTTTTGGAAAGTTATTTAATAATATTGATTTAATCACTTGTGATAAGTAAACATTTCACTCCCATCCCTTTGACCAATTGTAAACCCCAAAGTGCCAACAAAGCTTTAGCCCAATGATTAGATTGAATTCCCATGTTTCTAGCATAGGCTTCCATGAACTCCCATTTATAATCTTTAAGAATGATTCATCCTCATTAAATACATATATTTCCTTTGGAAAATCCATCAAATTTTAATTTTACCCAAGTTGGGGATGGGGCCTACCATTTAACATTTCTCTCGAAT
Source organism: Torreya grandis (assembly GCA_037957365.1). NCBI lineage: Eukaryota > Viridiplantae > Streptophyta > Pinopsida > Cupressales > Taxaceae > Torreya > Torreya grandis. The sequence goes on along the minus strand of JARHVA010006590.1, from coordinate 21,245 downwards.
CCAATCCTAGGATCCCCATGTTATCTTTCTTCCAAGTACAAGTGACACCTCATAGATAATATATCTTCTCCATTAGGAAACTCTTTCCATTTATTTGATTTATTTATCTTTAATTTATCAATAATTAAGTTAATTGTTTTATTATTAACCCTTTTCCTAGAATTCTTAATGTCCCTATAAATCTTGTCATTCCTCTCTTTCCATATACCCAAAAGGAAATGAGGTAGCGACAAACGCCATAAGAATTGAAATTCCTTTTTCTTAAAGGGTAATATCAATTATAGCCAAAAATTCATTAAATATAAAGGTTAGGACCAATAAATTTAGAATCTCTCTAAGATCGTAGCCCAAACGTTGAAGGAAAAGATGCACTCCATCATAAGATAGGCCACCATTTCATTCTCCCTTTCATAAAAAGGACATCTATTTACCAATATTATACCTTTATTATGAAGATTATCCATTATTTAGATTCTATTTTGAATAGAGAGCCAATTATATATTTTTATTTTAGGGATTAAATTTTTATCCCATAATTTGGCCCAATGTATCTTTTTGAGTAGGATTAATATGCTTGTTATACCCTGATTTGACACTGTAATTCCCATCAAAGGAGTTTGTCAATAAGAGTTCATCTTATTTATCAATATTAAGGATATGAACCCTTATAATAAGAATTTTTAGATAATCAATAATGGTTTTATAGTATTTATAAATATTTTCATCCCTAAGTTGTTTCCATTTCTCTATACCTTTAGACATGAGGATATAATCAACCTTAAATACCATATGATTCTCGAAGATGATTACTATAATATTCCATAGTTATAGGTCATTTAAATGACTATGAAATATCCAAATATCTTCCAAAAATATCACCTTAGTGTGATTTCCTATTTTTCATTTACATCCTTTAAGGAACAATTCTTTATTTTTTACAAGAGAGTTCCATAAATAAGACCCTCTAACAAACTAATCTTTGAAAATAAAATTAATTTCACTAGATTTGAGGTATTTATATTTCATAATTATAGTCCATTAGCTAGTATACTTGGTTAGATGATAGCCTTATTTATACATCATATTAGTATTAATAGTTTATAACCTTATTAGTCTGAGCCCACCCACTCGATTAGGAAGCAATATGTTCTCTCATGCCACTATCAGTAACCTATTCTATCTAGTATCACCTATATTAGGTCATCTAACAGCCTTATATTTGACCAAGTGAACATAGATCCTCTAAATTTTAAATCCATAAAGTTATTAAAGTTAATGAATTATTATAAATTCTCCATGCTATTGGAGTAGGTTTTTAATCCTCCTTTATTTTATAATAGACTTATAGGTGTTCTTAAATCTCATGAAGTCAACCATGAAAACTTAATACATTCCATTGTAAAGGATTTGAGTTATTACGATAGTTTTCTATTATAATGAGGAAAATTTGGGGTATATATGTTAGATAGAATCCATATATAGTTATCAATTATATTTTGGAATAGAATTGTTAAGTGAGGAAAATTATTGATTAAAACTTATTATTTAACCTCACTATCATTCCAATAGATGGATATGACCCCTAAGGCTCATATATAACTAACACAAGAAATCTGGGTTTCTTTCCAAATGTTACTTTTGCTTTCCTCAATCAATTGTTCATTCATCTTGGTCTATCATTTCTTATTAGATATCTAATCATACTATGCATTTATTTTTTTCATACATTTTATATCCCAAACAATAATATTCATTTTAATCTCTTGTTTTGATTTTTTCCCTCTCATATGCAATACCACTTGAGTCACATCTACTACCTCCTTGTTTACTCTCCTTCTATTCATCTCCTTTTAAGATGGTTTTCATGATCTCTTTTATATTCCAATATTTTCCACTTTATTTTACCATTTTCCACTCTTGAGAGGAGTATCATGAGATTCCTTACTCTTTTTCATCTATTGATATTTAACTCTATTTTCTAATGTGTCCATTTATTTTGAAACTTTTTCCCTTTTAGGTTATTTCTCCTCCATTTTTTATAATATTAGTGGGGGAGGGTATCAATTGAATTAATTTATTATATGAATTTTATATGCACCCTTTCAAATATTTATTATCCTTGAATAATTTGTAAGTAGGAAAATTGGTTGGGAGATATAGGTTAAGGATGATTCTTTCCAAGTAGTATTTGATCATTAATAATACTTAGCCCAATTAGTCCAAAAATAGATGGATAGAATTGGTATTTATCTTATACTTTATTTAATTGTGATTTAAAATAATCTTCATCCCTAATGCCTATCAAACTAACTAGTTTTAGTAGATCTTCTACCTTTATGATTTTTAGTGGTTCATCATGACCCTTAATAGTATATGTGTTTTAGGATAAATCATTTGAAGCTTATCCTTTGTCTTCTACTACTATATCCATTTTAGATCTTTTTAGTTCCTATATTTATTTATTTTTAAAAAACTATTTATCCTTTTTTCCCATGGCTCCATGACCCTTCTTATTGATTTAATAACACTATTTAGTCATATGTCCTAGTTTGTTGCATTGTTCACATTTTAAAACTAAGTCTCCATATTCAATCATTTATGTTAATTACACATACTATAATTCAATATAATACATTAAAATAATTATTTATTGAAAATTTAATTCACACAAAAATGAGTATGGACTAACATGTTTATTTCCTTTCTGTTAACATCAAATTCTATAATGTACTTGTTAGACAAAATTTGCTACCATGAATGAGAATCATTTAAAAATTTGGTGTAATTGATATTAAATTTGTTGATATAAATTATTAAGATCTTATGCTATTCATTAATGATATATTATGGTAGGTAATGTGTCTTCCTTGACAACTTTCAAGGTCATTTAGGATGGTCTAGTTGGTAGTTGAGTCAAGTCATGTTGTCTTGTCATGTAATGGTCATTCTTTATGGTATTAATTTTGTGTTTATAATTTTTTAAAGGTATTTTTGAAAAATTTAAGGTAATTTATATATAAAATCAAGGAGTAATGATGCTCAAAGAGACAAGGTGGTGACCCTTCCTAGACAACCATGTCAAAGCTAGTCAAAATGGTCAAATAATAAAACTAGTAAGTTAACTACAATGTTGTTTAAAAAATTTGGAGAGTTGTATTTTTAAAAATATTAAGGTATTATAATACATTATTTTAAATCCTTTTTCCAATGTTAAAGATGATAATTTTTAGTCAAGAAAAAATAGACAGGTTTTGTCTTTGGAAAAGGGAGGTTTTAAGTTATCTAACATTTGACTTCCATTTGTAATTATTATTCTTCATTTTACAATGCATAAATAAAGACTTTTTTATAGGTTTATAGATAAATAATTTTATAAAATGTTTTAACACTCTCTGTCATGTTTTTATGGGTTAGGGAAAGATGAAAAGTCACCTAGTTCACCATCTCCAATAATTCTAAAGGGAAGAATAGTTAAAATCTTGATAAAATCATGCTTTTGGTGGGTAAGGTGTAAACTCTTATATATTCCACCATTTTATTATAAATCAAAAATCCATGTAGGAGGTGTATCTACATATCCAAACAATGCAAAAAATCACTCCATCTCTCCATCAATCTTTTTGGCAGCTCAAGACAAGCAATTGGTTTTCACTTAGTACTTTAATGAGATAAAATTTTTGATTCCAATATATTTAACATAGGAGGTAACATAAATTCCTTTACACTTTTTGGCATTGGTTTTATTATTAATCCCCTTAATTCTATGAACAATCGTTAAGAAGTTAAGGGTGTATAGATGTGATTCAAAACCCCACCAAGGTCAATTTTCTCTAAATATAGGGTTTTAAAGTTGAATGAATGCATGAAAATGTTATTTTAATTTATTTAAAAAAATAATATACACATTAAATTTCATAATTTATTAAGGTTTCTCATTTTCCTATTTAGAGTAGTGTTATGTAGCCTTGAATGGCTAGTTAAGTTTGACAGTCTTATTTATAGAGACTTAATTGAGTGTCTTATGCATGAAATTAGTGAAATTAAGTTTCAAAAATTTGATCTAATATATTAAGGGTATATCATATGAATTTAATGCATAAAATTCAAGGTATTCAAGTAATTTTGCATGCATAGAGTGAACTATTTGAGCCAGTTACCTTGGTGGAACACCTTGATCAAACATGAATGTGTTTTCACTATATAAGTTACTTAATTAAAATTTACCATATTTAGGTAATCCTTAAATATAATTATTAAGTATGTTTCAACTAATATCTATTATATTCATGTCTCTAATGTCCCTCTTCAAGTAAAGGAAAGGAAGGTTTTGTGAACCTACAAGTTTTCAGACCTGTAGGTCACTATTGACACCAAATATCTTCTCATGGGACTACACAATACATTTTAAAAACACTATTAAATTAAATTATTTAATTATTAAAATATTTAAAACATTTGAGACTTGAATCACCATATCTCATTCACTTTGCCTTCTCAATGGCTTGTGTGCTTCTCAATAGACTGTGTGAACCCAAAAGAGGACTATGAGAGTCTCAAGGGAATGCTCAAGGTGACCTGTGCCTATTATAATGAGAGTTCTATATATTAAAACCTATTATACCTTGATATAATAGTTTAAAATTTTTCAATAGGTTTTAAAAAAGGGCAAAATGAAGAGAAAAATAATTTTTTTGGCCTAAGTGATTATCTAGAGTCCTGTCAGTAGGCAAAGGACAAAAGTCATGCTTGCAATGGATATTTGATGGTTCGATAAATTTATGAGATTATAAATTATATTTAATTTTAGGGTTCATTCAATAAAATCATTCCAATAAGGCTAAAACTAGATTTTAGGATCTTAAATGACCACCTATAGTTAAGACATACCTAAGCATGGACCTATAGGCTTATCATAAAAAAATGGAGGAAAATGGGACGATTACAATGAAAAATAGATAAAATTAATATATAATGTCAAATTAAAATTAAACACATTATATTATCCTTTAATATCCATTTATTACCTCCATGGAGGAGGATCCACTCTCCAAAGTTGTACTCATGAGGCATAATTGACTACCTACATACCTACCTATATGAAAATGTGTGTTATGTTTTGAATATGTATATATAAAGATATTTTGATTTGGAAAAATACATGATTATTATTTTTATAAATGGTAGAGAGTTTTTAACCCCTTCACTAAAGATTAAAGAGTTAAAGAAGAGACATTCTTAAAGTTTAGTAGGATAACAAGCCTAATTGAAGACCTACAGTCAAGTAATGGATTCAATGGAAAAAAAGATACATATTTTGTACTAGATATAAGGTTTGAAATATAATTATGGTTATATAATAAATTTAATGATCTCTCAATATCACCAAAATATCAAAATAATATTATTGAATTAGGTCTACATCAAACTTATAGTCAAAAGCCTAAATCACCACCTATAAGCTTGAGTGTGTGAAGTTGAATAAACCCACAATTTTTGAAGTATATTGAGAGTTGAAAATTTAAAAAAGGCGAATATTAAATATTTATAACATTAAATTATGTTTAATCCCATTTAAGTGAATATAAAATGCAAGATGAAAGGTTGTTAGGGTCATTACCAAAAAGATTTTCTTAAACCCTAGACATGAGCTTGTGAAGGCGGTAGTAGGTTTAAGGGATGAAATGGAGTAAAATACCTTTGTAAAATATCATAAAAGGTTTAATATACCCAAATTATGGGTTTATATCCAAAATAAATCACTTTTACACCTCATTAGACTAAATTAACCCCATCACGCTCTCAAATAGGCCTAAATAGTCAGAAGTGGTCACTTTCTTCACATGGGAAGTACAACCAATAGATTCATGGGATAAAATGGTGTTAGGATGTGGTGAGAGAATCTATTCCATAATATATTTTTTTTTTATTATTATCTTAAGGTCTATATCTTTATGAACCATCCTTAAGAGGGTTTCACACTCCTAAAACTTGCAAGATACCTAATGGAAAAGAATGGGTTCCTAAGTGCTCAAAATGGATTTAAATGGAATATAATATAATTTTATGATACCTAAAAACTTATAGGAACATAAAAACGTAACTATTGTGGCACATGTGAGGTACTTTGGTATGTAGTTTGGCCTAGGAATGACTTCTTTAGGCCTAAAAATGTAGTTTTTAAGGGTTTCTCATGAGGTTTAACTGAGTGAGACATAGTATGGTTCCTTGGAAACATATATTAACTTGATAAGGAATGTAAGTATGATTATTTAAACTCATAAATAAGGTTTATAATGACTACAACACCATAAATTGGTTTCAAGACACATAATGGTAAGCAAGTTACTATCAAGGGTTCTTATCAAACCTAATGTACTTGTACCTCAACCTTGGAGATGCTATTAATCACAAAAAAATATTTAAGGAATAATTTTAGGTTAATTTATAGGTATTACATTTGTATTTTTAATCATCAATCAATAATTAGGCCTAGGATTAAATAAATATACTTACAATGGTGGTCTTCACTTGAACCAAGTAAGTCTCTCAATCAAATTATAGGTTTTACTAGCTTGAAGACACTTGAGCCTCAATAGTAAGCTCCATATATATGAAAGAGACATTGAATTATCCTAGGATGGAATTGGAAGACTCCAAGAAGCATGACCAAGAGTGACACATGGCATGACACAAGCTTGTTACTCCTTCTAGACTAAAAATGGGTAGTTTTAAATGAGGTTGATGAGTCATCCTAGAAGGTGAAGAGTCATTCCATGCCACCCTTGATGAAGGAGAAGATCACATCAGGTTGAAAATTTTAATTAAGATGGTATTGGACTTCTCTTTGGTAATTTTCTTTCTTATAACTTGTTCCTCATGAGATGACATTTATCTATCCATATCCTACACCACTCTCTCCCTCTTTCTCACATTATTACATATATGATACCTTAAATGGATTGTTATGGATCCTTTAAATGAGTATGGTTAATCCCTACTCAATTAAACACTTTTATTATGCCTTTAAATGTTTAATAAAGTTGAGTCTTACCTTCTCAAATGCTTGAAACTAGTGTACTTATGTGATTATTGACTAATGCTAGTAGTGTTGACTTTACTCTCTCTAATTTTTCCTCTCATACTCATTTTAAAATGAATTATCCTATTTTAGGTCACATGGTGAGTTTGGATATATTTTCATAGTTCATAAGTTAAATTAGTCATTAGTGTCTTTCTTATACCTCTTGATTATCCTTTTTATTCAATACATTATCTATTACCTCCATGTTAAAATACTTATGCTTGAAGGTCCTTGTTTAGTAGTGTGATTATATTCCATCATAATTCATGTTCTTAGTGCAGTATATTCAAGTGGAGGGTGTTAACTTGGTGCATCACATCACTAGTTTAGTTTAATTTTAGTTCTATTACCCTTTTCCTTTACAGGAAATAAGTCTAGTAGAAGTTTTAATGGTGATAACATCAAGGAAGCTATCCTTATTTATATATTTACATCACTAATTAGGCCAAACATAGCCTAAAGGTGTCTAAATGATATGAATTAAGTGAGGAGGCTTGAACAACCTCATCAAGGGTGAAACATTTGATGATAACAAGTATAACACACCTAATGGGACAATGATTGCATTCCATTGAAAAGTTCTTGATGCTTCTCTTTAACATTAGCCTTTAGAGGTATGAACACTAGCATCAATGGTGACTCCAAGTTAATCTCAACTATTTTAAGAATCCTAATTGTCTAAAATTAGTATGTATTCTAATCATTCTTTTGCTCAAAATGCATACTCTATGATTTCACATTCTTCATATCAGGTTGAGGGCATTCATGGCTTTAGCCCAAGTGGATCTCAATCATTATAATTTCCAATATATCAAGGCTATAAGTAGCCTTATATGCCCTTTCCCAATATAACTCAACCTCTTTGGCATCCTACTTATCTCTCTAGTCAACCTTGTAAAATTTATGATATTCCTACTCAATCCCTAAAATAAATTATATTAGAACATGAAATGAAAATGAGGGAGATTAATAGAGAAAAATAGATTGGCCTAAGTGTCCCTATCCCTTAAAATCAGATTGAGATCATTCAAATTGAAAGAATTTTCTTACAACTAGTTAAGAATAAATGGGTAACTATTGATAGATAAAACCAACATATTCAAATTGATGAACTATTATAAATAAGAGGGTTGACTCAATGTATTGAGAATAGACTATCACTTGAAGAGAGGAAAAAAATAGAAAACATTCATCCTTTTGTTCCTTATTTTACTCCAAACCCAACCCAACTTGCAATATGTCATCAAGAGAGGTTTATGCTTGTGAAATATTTATTCACTCTTCCTCAAAATCTTAAGACCATTCCATCTTGGAGACATTATTAGACTAAGACACTTGATTATTTCATACCTACTCTTTAGAAAGAACCTTCTCCCATGCCTATCCAAATTCAAGAAGAGGAGAAGTGTATGGAAGTCAATTCAAAATATCTCTCAAGTCCTTTAAGCTCTTCACTTTATTTTCAAATTGCATCCATATATGAAATTCAATACACCTCAAAGTTTGATAGAGAAATTGAAGATTAGAGAGATAAGAACACAATGTCCTCAATTCAATTCTCTTCTCTATACCTTCAAGAACATCATAATTAAACTAGTGCTCCCAAATTCCTAATTTGGAAGGACACTCTATCAGGTTTCAATCAAGATAATAAAGTATATTTACCTCCCACAATATCCCTTTATGAATGTGAACTAGTTACATTGAGAACATGAGATGGATACTCATATGTAAAGGAGAGCTTGTCAAAACTAGGTGATGAGGTGGTAGTCCCTAAAAAGTAAAATTAATTAACTAAAATTGAACCCTAATAAGGTTATGAGGAGAGTAGTTATGTTATATATGATGAGGATATTCTTATTGGTAGTCCTTTTTTAATAAGGAAATAAATCAATCTTCAAGGGTGATGAAAAATATGGTCTTGATGGAGGAATGAAATATAACATGACATCAACCTATTTTCAAAGTGATACCATAAAAAAGAGTGAATAATAAGATCTTTATTAGGCATGGAATAATTTACACCATAATTTCATGGAAGAAATGGACTTTCTTGACAGGCATGTCGATCTTCTAGAATATGAAGGTGAACTCCAACATGAAGTTGAAATAGTTGGCAGCCTCCTAGAGGAATACAAATTAGGTTTGGCACAAGAGAGACATGATGAATTCAACATTTAATGGGAAGATGAGCCTCCATTATCCATGAATGAAGAATTATACCAATCTAGTTCTTGTAGACATCCAATTCTTAACACCATTTGTGTTGAAATTATCAATCTTACTCGAATTGCACTCAAATGCACATTTTAGGTCAAAATCCATAAAATGCCCTAAAAGGTTCAAAATTGTCACTTACAAGTGTTAGTTTATGTCAAAGTATCGCTAAATAGGGTAATGTATTTTATGGTCTAGCTAACTTTGATCAGATCATTTCGAGTTAAAATGATAATTTCACCATTTAGTGCTCTGGATCACTCTTTTATTATTATTCATTTATACACATCATGTACCTTTATTATTTGATGTTGGAAAAATCCTAAATGGGAATATGGTTCTAATGCATCTAATGTCACTTTCTAATTCTTCTCCAGTCAAATTATGACCTAGTAATATAACTTTTCGACCATTTTGATTAATTGAGGGCTAATTTTCAAATAATTGCACAAATGTTGATTAAACTTATTTAAGGATAAATAATCCAAATCAAGAGCTTAAGTGGATTTTACATGAGAGTTGTTGAATATTTATTTTTGAAAATTTATTCCTATTAACTGCATCATGAGGTCACATCATTTCTTGGGAAGACATCCCTAGGTCATAAATGCCACATATATCAAGATTATGGGTCACCCATGCCTAGTTAATGCCTCTCATGCCTCTTCAATACATCTTCTTCCAAGGTCATGATCAAGATAATTATGGATTTAATTCCAAATATTAGGATTACCCATGGCCACACATCTCAATCTTGAGATGGACAGTCATGGTTGATCCTAACCAATCTCAAAAATCAATAAATAGAGAGGCCATGAACATCATTTCAAAGATATGTTGGTGCAAAGTTACTAAGCTCAAATATCTTAGAATATATTTTGGTGTGAATTTATTATGCTTAAATATCTTAGAAGCTTGAATATTGCAATGTTATAATGCTAAATTGTTTCCACAAAGCTTCATTGATAGGCTAGTTTAGTGATTTACAATCAAGAGCCTAGGTTTTATGGAGTGTTATTGAGTCATTGGAGGATCTTACCACCATTTTTGACAAAGACAAGGATTCTTGATCAAGGGAGAACATGTTTTTAAGACACATGGGTATGGTGAATCCATCTAGGAAGGTAATATAGTGTTATTTTCTTTCATTTGTTTCTTTCTATCCTTTGTAATTCCCATAGGAATATATAGGCTTGGTTAGTTATTTCTTTATGCATGTTTCATTATTTATGGACTAATGATTGACTAACTTTCTTTGTAATCCTCTCTACATCTTGGCTATCCCTTGTAATGCTTGAATAATGACAAGATGGAATTTTAGAACCCTTGTTAGTTGGAGTTGTTAATTGAAATCATGGTCTCAAATTTAAACCACCAGAGGATGACCTCATAACATTTGGTAGTGACTCTTCTAAAGTGACTAGTAATGAGACTCCTATAAATGACACAATGTCCCATTATATCCTTTTTTATGAGCTTGTTGATTAAAATTTATTTGATTCAAATGTTGTATTGAACATAACACCTATTGGAGCTTCTTATCCTAAAGAAAAAAACCATCCTAGTGGTGCTTCCCTTCCTGAAGTAGGACATTATATCTTTACCATTGTTGCTTCCCATCCTAAAGCAAACCCTCACTATAACCTATGATTTTTCCATCTTGAACCCATAGATTGGGATCAATAAAATTTGGTCATATTCCTTGATGAGTTTCAAAATGAAGAATCAATTGTAGAATATATGGGCCTATGAGATGCATTCCCCATTAGTGATCATAAGTAGGGTTTTAATTTTTCATTAAATTATTTTACCTACTTTAGAGAGAAAGAAAACACTTTTGGTCATAATAAAGAACAATCATCAATATATTTAGGTGAAAACCTCTTTGAGGCACTTGTTGATCACGGAAAAAGTAAAGAAAAAGACAAGCCTTTGAGTGAACACTTATTTCATGCACTCTCAAGTGGGAAAGTTTGCTCATCCCCTCAAGATGTAGAAAGTACATCTAGCCCAAGTACCATAACTAGTACAATCATCTCTTCAAAAAAACATCAAATATTTAATCATCTTGCTCTTGAGTTTTTAGAGGTCTTTGCCAATTGGCCTTTACCTAAGAAGGCAGATTTTGATTCTTCATATTATCTAGATCTTTGGGAGGAATAATAAGAAGATATAGTAGAAGAATATCATGACCATACATTGACTAAAATTATAGATTATGGATCCACACTCCTTATGGAGAGCATAACAAAAGTGAATTTGGGAACCCATGAGGATCCTAAAAATGTTTATCTTGGAGCTTCCCTTATTGAAGTGGAATGTGAATATATTATATCCATTCTTAAGGATTATATAGACATATTTACATGTGCATATTCTAACATGCCAGGCCTGGATCAAGATTTAGCTTTGCATCATCTTGTTGTTCACCTTGAGGCTAAAATATTCAAGTAAAAGTTGAGAAAGATGCATCCATGCATCACCCTTTTAATTAAGGCTGAGTTGGAAAAGTTGTTAGGAGCCAATTTTATCAGACCACTAGACTACTCTGAATGGATTTATAACATAGTGCCAGTAGGTAAAAATACCCAGGCATATGTGTTTGTACTAATTTTCATGATATCAACAAAGCATGCCCCAAATTTGATTTTCCTCTACCTAACATTGACATGATTTTTGACTCAAATATTGGGTACAAGATGCCATCTGTAATGAATGGATTTTATGGTTACAATCAAATCAAGATAGCCCCTAAAGATTAGCATAAGACCACTTTCACCACTCTATGGGGGAAATTTTATTTCCTAGTCATGCCATTTAGTTTGAAGAATGCTAGAGCCACATATCAGTGTGTAATGGCTATCATTTTCCATGACATGATGCATGACATTATCGAGGACTATGTTGATGATATAATAGCAAAATCATGAACAAGAATGGGACACCCTAGCATTCTATGAAGAATATTTGAGATCCTTCATGCATATAAAGTCTATTTGAATCCTAAGAAATGTGTCTTTGGAGTCATATCAATAAAATTGTTAGGGTTCATTGTATCAAAATGAGGGATTAAATTTGACCCTATAAAGGTCACTGCTATTATGTAAATACCTCCACCAAATAATCTTAAATAGTTATGAGGTCTACAAGGCAAGATCTAGTCTATATGTAGGTTCATTTCTTAATTGGTAGATAAGTGCCACCCATTTACACATCTCTTAAATAAAGGGGTAACATTTCACTAGGATGAATATTTTCAAAGATTAAAACATACTTGGCTAATCCACCAATCTTATGATGTCAAACACAAGGAAATCCATTGCTTCTTTAAATATCGGCCATATAACATGCATTGGGGGCACTTTTGGCTCAACATGATGATCATGGTAAGGAACACATGGTTTATTATTTAAGCTACACATTTGTAGCCTATGAACATAATTATATGCATATTGAGAAGGCATGTTTAGCTATGATGTTTGCCACTTAGAAATTGTGACATTATATGCTAAATAACAAAATTATTGTTATCACCAAAGTAGATCCTCTCAAGTTCCTCTTATATAAATAAAATCTTCAAGGATACATGGATAAATGGATTATGCTCCTCAGTGAGTTTGATATCAAGTACCAGAATCAAAAGGTAATCAAAGGGCAAAGTCTTATGGACCAATTTGTAGAATATCCTACTATGACCACTCAACCTCTCAACTTTGACCTTCCATATGATTCTATCATGATGATAGAACAAGCAACATAAGAACCTAAATAGTGGACACTCTATTTTGATGGCTCCTTCACATTTTGAGGATCTAGAGCTGGCATACTATTGATCACACCATAGGGGGATTTGATCCCTAAAACCTTCCATATACAAATTTAATGTATAAATAATATGGCCAAATATGAGGCATTGTTTATAGGTCTCCATATTGCCATATAATGTGATATTTAAATATTAAAGGTCTATGGAGATTCATAGTTAATCATAAATTAGGCAACTGATCAATATCAAACAAGAGATGATAATCTTGTTCCTTACAAGAAAATTGTTGATAACCTTAAAACACATTATAAAACTTTATAGTTTGAACAAGTTCCATGAGTCAAAAATAGATCTACCGATGCCATGGAAACAATTAGTTCCATGATTCAAATGCATGATAGTGCTAAAGAGTATCAATTCTTGATTGAAAATCATCTTTAGTCAGCACATATTCTATCAGATTCAGAGAGGATATGCACCATTGTTTATCCTAATCTCTCACCTAAGCTACCATGGTACCAATATGTTTATAACTATTTCCATAATCATGTATTTCCCACCAAACTTTCCAATAACCAACAAAAAAAATTTCTTCATCACTTAACATGTTATATCCTCCTTGAAAACATGTTTTATCAAAAAGACTATGATGGAATGCTTTTTTGTTGTTTATCTTTGGGAGAACCCAAGCTGACACTAAAGGAGGTTCATGAAGGAATGTGTGGGACCCATACCAATGGTGTAGTCCTAACAAATAAACTTATCAGAATAGACTATTATTAGCCCAAAATAGAGATATATTCTTGTAATTATTTAAATAAGTGTATTTCTTGTTAGTAGCATGGAAACTTGATACATGCACCTTCCTTACCATTCCAGTCAATTACAACACCATGGCCATTCTCAACATGGGGTCTCAATCTCATTGGGAGAATTAACCCAACATCTTCAAATGGCCATAATCACATTTTGACTACAATTGAGTAATTTAATAAGTAGATTGAGGACATTCCTCTCACTTATGTTACCAGGAAACAAATAGCCAAATTCATCTATTACCATGTCATATGTCGATATGACATCCCAGCCTGTATTATATCTGATAATGGTAGATCCTTTATGGACCAAGATGTGAAATTTCTTTGTGAAAAATTCAAGATCAAGAACAAGAAATCCACTCCATATAACCCACAAGGCAATAAACAAGATAATTCATCAAATAAAACCATTCTATCCATCTTAAAAAATATTTTCAATGATACTAGCCGTAATTGGCAATTGCAACTTTTTCCTACCCTTTGGGTTTATAAAACTAATCATCACACCCAAACTAGAGCTACTCCATGCTCCCTTATTTTTGGAATTGAATCTATAATCTTGGTCAAGATTGATATCCCATAATTAAGAATATCACTAGAGCACATTGAAGATGATGAAGATTATAGATCCTTATAGCTGCAAGAACCGAAACTTCTTGATGGTAAGTGTTTGGCTGCCCTAGAAAACATGTATGCCTAGTAGAATAGATTGTGGAGAATATACAACAAACACATTCTCCCTTAAGAATATGAGATTGGTGACTTATTTTTGAAAGAGAACTAGAAGAACATGAATTCTAAACCCAAAAAGAAAGGCAAGTTTTAGCCTAATTTGCTAGGACTGTATATTGTCATAGTGAACTATGGATCAGGAGCATACCGATTGGCTAAACTTAAAGGTGAAGATATTTTAGATAGCATAAAAATCATACACCTTAAAATATTCTATGCATGAATAAATTTGAACCATTTTCTATAATACCCTTGACTTGGGGGCAAATTGTGCTATCATAATTTTGTCCCACCCTTTTATCTTACCTTGAACACATTTTATACTACCTTGGTCCACTTTTCTTGATTCTCAATAGTAAAGGATTTGAACCCTTGGAACTATAAACACATTACTAATCTCATCATATATCTATCTCTTTAAGAAGCACATATTTATTATGTCTAAGGCATGTTATAAGCTTGAACACTTTTTATCACTTGACCAATTATGATATTGACTATGTCTCATGAACATTATGAACATCTTTAGTAGCAGTTCTACAAAGTAGTTCAGCTAGGATAGTCTTGTGTAGCTTTAGATAGGTATTTTTTGATTTCTTGTTTTATCAATAACCTCACTCTCATTGATTTGTGAGCATGGGCCATTGCATCCAGCTTAGTTATCTTATTGGAATCTCTACTCTCAAGACGTGCATCTCCTCAACTAGATGGTCCCACCTTGTGCATATTTTATCCCAAAAAAATCAAAAACATTATAAATACTTTTAAAATACCAAAAACATCAGAACATGATCCAAAAAAGAATAAAAAATTATCTCACACTCTTATATATTTTTACATTCCCATTCCACCATCCCATGCTCTCACCATTTTATGAGAAACTATTAAGTTTGAATGCTTTCACTATTTTACAAGAAACTATTATGTTTTTTATGCTATTTCCATTTTGAAAGCATAGAAATACCTATTCATTTCATCTTATCCCATGCAATTTCCATTTTAAAAGATCATTCTTTTTCATCTCATTATCTTGTTGTTTGCCAAACCATTCTCATTTGTTTGTCATATCTTCCATTTCTTCTATAACATTAATCATGCTAGTTTAACCATCATTTTTATTCTATCCAATTCCATGGGAGAACTACATTTGGCCTAAAATCCATGTTGGAACATGCATCCATAGAACTATGTAGGTAGCATCCACTTGTCTTATATGTCTAAAATCAACTCGGCCAACCCCTTCCTTTTCTTCTTTTCTCCCATTTCTTCTATCATTATTCCTATTTAATTAGGGGATGATTTTCATGTCATTTTTCTTTGTTATGATGTGGTGGAAATTAATTCCTCTATCAAACATGCATGAACATTTTTCTTTAAATTTCACTAACTTGGTTTTTGTTTGTGTGTGTTTATTTTAGTTTTTTTGGTGTTTTGTTTTGATTTCGTACCTCTCCTTTTATTTCTTCTCCTTTTCTCTTTTCTACCTCTTGTCTCCATTCTTGGTCTTGTGTTTCCTTATTTTTTTTGCTTATCTCTTTTGTGTTTCAAATCATCTTGATGACTCACATGGATCTTGATTATCTATATCTTTATCCTATGTTATTACGTTTTTCTTGGACCATTTTGTTTATTTGATTGTTGTTGAGGTCTTGTTTTTCTATTTGATTTTACTTTTTCTCTTCTATATTAAAGAATGCCTTGATGATCCACATGGATCTTGATTACTCATATCTTGTTTTCATGTTGTTAAGATGTTCTTGCCTTTTATTTTCATAAAATTTTATTCTTACTTAAGTATTGATAGATCATATCTTGATTTCAATTTAGGTTCATTTATGTTTGTCTTTTTCTTTGTGTTTCTTTTTTTTTAAATGTAAATCACTGTAACTCTAGTTTTGGTCATTGTTTTACCATTATCCTTAATTATATATATTCACATTTGAACTGGCTCATCACAATTGGAATCTTATGTCATTCTAAGTTATTCATACTTATGATGCCTAATTTATTTTTCTATAGAAATCACTTTGTGCTTAGGTCTCAAATTCTTAACTTCAACATTAGCTCCAATGAATGATTCTCAAGAACACTTTACAAAAGCTAGGCTCATAATATGGAATTAGACTTCTATGTAGCATACATTTTAGGATTCTTTGTCTATGCGTAGACGTACATCTCTTTGCAAACATTGTGAGTCTAATCAATTCTTGGTCATTTTTCATCATTCCTCTTTCAATTCTCTCCCAAACTTGGGTGAACTACATTGGCCTGAAGTTCATATTAGAACATGAGTCCATGGAACTATGTAGGTAGCACTCAATTTTTATTTAGGTCAGATCAGTTATCTCCATTTTTCTTTTCATCTCTCTCTCATCACTTTATGCATTCTCATATGCTTGGTTTTATATGGCTTTTTAAGCCATTACACTGTCATATGTATGTTTGTGCCCACTCACTTTAACCTATCTTTTTTGTTATATCCTTGAGTTATTTTTCTTGCCAATTGCCCATGTTAGGGAACAATATCTAAACAATGTCCAAATCTAGTCAGCTATACAAGGGAAAATCATTATTTATTCTTTATCAATGATCAATATTTGCCCTACTGGGTCAAAAATATTTTATCATGATAACATTTTTTCTACTAGAGTACTTATTATCTTCTCTATGGAGACCCTTTATAGTGTTGCTTCCCTTCTTGAGGTATAATGTTCTCTCTTTTCCTATAATTCCAAGCTATCCACATTAAAGCCCATGATGGCAATATTTTAGTGTGTAACTTATCTCGAGATTGATCAATGTCATGAGCGGGCAACTTGTACTCTCAAATTAGGTACATTTCAAGTGTTTCCCTTACATTTATGGATTGTATATTTCCCATTCCCATCATATTTGGGGCCTATTATACTTATAATTATATTTTTATCATTGATGGTAATCACGTGTGCAAGCATTAGCTCATTTGGCTGTGATCTATTCCATGGGTTAATCTCTCACTTTCTCTCTCTTTTTGAGAGTCCATCCTTTTCTTCTATCCTATTATGTCCTCTCAAGTGGGCATCATTTGTCTATTCCAATTTCTTCTTGACAAATATTTTCTTTGAAAATATGTTGATTCACCTAAATGTCTCGTTATGCCTTCTTAAATAAGGGCAAAATATAGACACTTAATTCCTAACACCATTTGTGTTGAAATTGTCAATGCACTCAAATGTACATTTTAGGTCAAAATTCATAAAATACCCTAAAAGGTTCAAAATTTCCACTTACAATTTCTAGTTTAGGTCAAAGTATTTGTAAATAGGTTAATGCATTTTATGGGCCAACTAACTTTGATCAGATCATTTTGAGTCAAAATGAAAATTTCACCATTTAGTGCTTGGGATCACTCTTTTATTATAATTCATTGGTACATGTCATGTACCTTTGTTATTTTATATTAGAAACATCCTAATTTGGAATACAATTCTAATGCATCTAACATCACCTTCTAATTCCTCTCCAGTCAAATTATGACCTGGTACCATGACTTCCTGACCATTTTGATTAATTGATGGTGAGTTTTCAAATAATTACAAAAATATTGATTAACCTTGTTTAAGGATAATTAATACAAATCAAGAGCTTAAGTGAATTTTCCATGAGATTTTTTGAATATTTCTTTTTGAAAATTAATTCTTATTAACTGCATCATCAGGTCACATCATTTCTTTGGAAGACATCCCTAGGCCATAAATGCCACAAATATCAAGATTATGGGTCACTCTAGCCTATTTAATTCCTCCCATGCCTCTTCAATGCCCTTGCTTCCATGTTCATTATGAAGATAATTATGTATTTAATTCTAAATATTAAGTTTATCCATGGCCCCACATCTCAATCTTAAGATGGATGGTCATGGTCGATCCTGACCAATCTCAAAAATATATAAATAGAGAGGCCATGAACATCATTTATAAGTTATTTTGGTGAAAATTTATTATGCTCAAATATCTTAGAAGCTTGAATATTGCAAAGTTATAATGCTAAATTGTATCCACAAAGCTTCATTGATAGGCTAGTTTAGTGATTTACAATCAAGAGCCAAAGTTTTATGGAGTGTTCTTGAGGAATTAGAGGAGATTACCACCATTTTTTACAAAGACAAGGATGATTAATCAAGGGAGAACATGTTTTTGAGCCACATGGGTATCGTGAATCCATTTGCAAAGGTAATATAGTGTTGTTTTCTTTCATTTGTTTCTTTCTATCCTTTATAATTCCCATAGGAATAGATAGGCTTGGTTAGTTAGCTATTTATTCATGTTTAATTATTTATGTACTAATGCTTAGCTAACTTTCCTTTTAATCCTTTCTACAGTTCTCATATATTGAGTCTTGATGAAGAGAAAGGTGACTATGCAATAATTGAGCGGGTTGTAGCTAAACATGAGCTTAGTTTTCTTAAAGATAAATTGACTATTAATCTTATTGAACCTTATAAAAAAAGATAGAACTTGAAGACAACTTGAATCTATGACATTATTCTATTAAATAGTTTAAACTATTTGACAAGCCTTTTATCCCTCAAGAGAATGGAAATATTGAAATTGAACTTGACATTCTTTCAAGTGACCAAGAAGAATTTGCCTTTTGGGAAAAAGTCAAATTGTTTTCTCTAGTTTATATAATGAACCTAAAACCCATGAGGAGAGTGCTAAGATTGTTGTCTTGGACAATGAACATGATAAAGACATGTATGAGAATGCTATTAAAGAGAACATGATGGTAGATGATCTTGTTGAATCTCATGATTAGGTTCAAGGATTTATTGAGGACATGTGGTAGTACTATTTACACATGTTCAAGGAATTTGAAGATCTTGAGAGGTTAACACTTCAATAAAATAATAAGTTGTTTATGAGAAGTACAAAGATCTTAAAAATCCAACAAGTCCTATTAGTCATCACCAAGAAGTTAAAATAAATAGTGTAGTAAGATATGATGAATATGATACTCTTCATGATGAGCATGATATGGAATTTGAGGATCCAAGATAAGATAAAGCTAATAATGTTTTTGAATTTATGGATCAAACCATGGTCACTTTGGAGGTCTCTCATTTTCCAAAACTAGACAATAATATAAGGTAATAATTGAATATAAAGATAACTTTTTATTTTTTGGATATATGTTTATTATTGTATATCCATCTAAGGTCAAGACTAAGAAAGTGATGGTCAAGAAAGGAGTTGGTCAAGCAAGAAAAAAACCTAACCAACATCTTACACATCTTATTTGTTCAACGCATGAAGGTGACTCAAAGAATTTTCCTTTTGATCTAGATGGATTATTTCTACAAGTTTAGTTGTAAATATTAGTTTTTTTTCTTTCTTGTAAGTGATTTATGGCACAGTGTCTTGTCTTGTTTGTTGTGTGTGTCTTGCTTTAATTTGTTTGATTTTGTCTTATAATGTTGGTGAAAATATTTAGCTATTTCAATTGTTTCAAGAAGTTTATAATCAAGTTTGATGGTCATTCAGGTCTTGTGTTAAGTTGAGGTAACTCCATATCCCAATGGATGTACTAGGTAATTGGTCCAAAGTGTATAGTAAGCATGAAATCCCAAGAGGTCTCTAGATATGTTAGCCAAAATTTGGCTACCATGAATAATGATCATTTGAAACTTTGGTGTACTTGATCTTAAATTTATTTATAACCATTATGAATGTATTGTTATAGTCATTAGTGATCTAGGATGGTAGGTAATGTGTCTTCCTTCAAAGCTTTTAGGGTCATTTAGGATGGTCTAGTTGGTAGCTAAGTCATGTGATGTTGTCTTGTCATGTACCAGTCATTCCTTACAATATTTATTTTTTGTTTAACATTGTTTAAGGCAATTTTGACAAAGTTAAGGTAAGTAAGAGTTCAAATCAAGGAGGAATAATGCTCAAGGAGATAAGGAGGTGACCCTTCCAAGATAACCATGGCCTAAAGCTAGTCAAAGAATAAAACTAGTAAGTTAATTACATTATTATTTAAAGCATTTGAGAGTTTAGGGTAAATTTGACAAGACTAAGGTATTATATTACTTTAGTATTATTTTTATTTCCAATGTTAAATATAACTTTTTATATTAAAGAAAAAATATAAAGTTTTTGTCTTAGGAAAATGGATTTTTTAATTTATCTAACACATATGTCATGACATCATGTTGTAGTTGACCATACACAATCTCCAAATGTCTTGCATAACTAGTTTCTAATGTTAGAATTCCCTTCGTAACTACTATTTATTATTTTACAACACAAAAATGAATATTTTTTTAGAGATATATAGGAAAATAAGGTTATAAAACATTTTATCACTCTCTCCCATGTCTGTATAGGTTAGGGGAAGATGAAAATACACCTATATCACCATATCTAGCAATTATAAAGGGTATAATAATTAGAATCTTGAGAAAAGCATGCTTTTGATGGTATTTTATAGAGGGTTTATATTTTTTAATGATTTATAAACTCTTCCAAAGGTCCCCATAGTCTTCTTAGGCACAAACACATGTATGAAGTGGAGCTACAGAGCTAAACAGTGTAAAACCCTACTCCATATCTCCATCAGTCTTCTTGGCAAGTCAAGACAAGGAACATGT